>QFFD01001517.1:0-13546 GCA_003314615.1 Pholiota microspora
TGAGCAAGAGGCAGAGGCGGAGGCGGAGCCTGTCAAGGAAAAACCTCCCTCGTCTGAGTTTGAGGAGTATGCGGATGGATACGACAACACAGAAGATTACACCATCTTCCCTGCCGTTGGTTCTAAAGCACGCGGCGCGCTACCAGCAGTCAACGCCCGCCGCCGTCTCGACTCCCTCTCCCATTCCCACTCGGGAGGCGGCTGGGACTCAGAGTCTGCATCCGCATCGACCCCTCGTCCGCCTCCCAAGATCCCCGCGCACCTGCAGGAGGTAGCCGCCGCTATGGCTGTCCCGCCGCCCTTTGGGCTGAAACCGCTCATGCAGGGCGAAAGCCGTCCAGGTACAGGGATGGGGACGATCCGCCCGCGCGCGGGGTCGTCTGCGACGGCGTGGGGCGTAGCTGGGAAAGCTAACAGCACCAGCAGCAGCACCCAGAACGGGGGTGGGAGATCGCTGTGGGGGCTGTTCACCGGGAGCGGTGGTGGCGCTGATGCGGCCCCTACTGTAAATTCTCCCAAGGCAGCGAACGATATGGGGGTCCCCGGTGGATTTGAGAGTGACGCAGGTGCTGGGTACGACGACGAGGGAGGTGGTGGTGGCAGTGCTGCAGATGGAGATGGTGGTGGTGGGTGGACGTCGATGGGTAATGCCAATGGACGTGCACAGGCAGAGAAAGAGAAAGAGAAAGCGCAGCCGCAACAGCAACAGCAGCCGCCGCCTGTATCTATAGCTCAGCGCCTGCGTCGTGTCTCGGACGCCGCAGCCACTGCATCTCCCGCTTCTCGTCTTGCGGGCAAAGCTGCCTCTGCCTCATCCAACACCAACGCCAATGCTTCTGCTTCTGGTCCGACGACGACGGCGGCGACAGGCAAGAAAGGACGCACAGCAAAGAAAGGGGGCGCAAAGGGGAAGAAAGTGACCATCGAGGACGTGCCGGACGAGGACATAGACAACCGCGGGGAGAGTCTTCCCGTCGACTCGCGGCTCATTCTCGACGACGCCCATGCGCATGATCAGGGCGTTATACTGGAGCCAAAGCCGAGCGTCCCCCCGGCGCTCTTCGATTCGATTATCAGTTACACTGACGAGGAAGATAATAACAAGCCTGTGCAGCCAAAGACCTCGTGGGGGAACTCAACTGAGGCGTGGATGTCTGCTGCAGCCAAGGAGATTAAGGAGGGCACGGCGAAGATGGAGAAAGCGGCTGCTGGGGGTGTTTGGGGTAGTGGGGCGCCGAAGCAGCATGTACCCTGGGGCCCGACCGCTACGAATGCCCCTTCCTTTGGAGATACAGAGGAGCTTTCCGGTTTCTTCGGGCGTGCATCTAAGACTGCGGCACAACCGACACCAGGCGGGGGTAGCTTGTGGGGGCAGAAGGGGAAGGCCAAGTCGAGTGCGGATAATGCTGAAGAGGCAGCCAAACCGACGATTCAGAATTTGAAGCGAAATAAGGCGGCTGGCGGTAAATTATTCTGATATCTTTTTCTATGTTGTTTTCCTCCCTTTTTTCGGTGTATTTGCTGTACTTGTTTTCTGTTCCAAGTTGTTGCTTCCATGAAGGTGCTATCTGTTGTACAAATTATGCTGTATGTTTTCGTTGTTATTCGTTCTGTTTCTTTCGACATATAGACGCTATCGCACGCAACTTGTAGTTTTATCGATCAATGGAATGTTTTCTTGTTTTGCCTTTTCAGTGCCATACTGGTGTCGGGATACCTACCTTCAGTGAACAACGCTGAGTCGTATTGAGATGGGGAAACCAAAAGGGGGGGAGGTATGTACGCTATCGCGAGAGCCCTTTAGCTCCCTTCTAGTTCTATTCAGTGCAAATTCAGTGCGCAACGTGTAGACAGCACCGTGTAGCAAACTGCCACCATTAAGAGAAAGAAGCTCAATCGAGAAAGAGAGGGATCATCATGCATCCCATTCCCACCGAGCTTAAATTAATGGTCTCCGGTCATACACAGTAAACTTGAATTATCTTAGAATTCCGTTATCACTCGCTCTGTCGGGTCTATTGCTATGCGTACACGGAAACAGCTTGCAGCCTGAATATGGTACTATTTCTTGGGATGCAAATGTCTCTAGACCTCTGGGCATGAGAACGCTTGCTTTGATACAGTGCGATTTCTGGAGGCGAGGCGGCCACGAGGATAGCATCTTCGAGTGAAGTGGGGACACGAGGCGAGCGATAAGGCCTCTACGATATGTCTAGCCTGCGCTCTTGTATAGAACGCGAAAACATATGTAGTGTCGTGCTGCAATTGGTGCAGTCACTCTTCTCCGATTCGGCAGCCAGAACGTGAGGAGGTTGGGTTGGGATGGGATGGTCGAACACTCAGGCTTGGTGAAAAAACAACTCACGATAGTATCAAACTGATTCCGGAGTGTTATGGGGCGAAAATTCCTCTTCAGATATTAATCGTCGACCAGCTGGATTCAGCTACACAACTATTAAGCGGCCTTCAATTACTATGCTCGTACTGCTGCAGCACTGGGGCAGATTGAAAAAACTCGGCCGTACTCCGAGACAAAAAATCTCTTTTAGAAAACTGGATAAGCGAGTCCGGGCTTCTAACTCGAAACCGTTGAAATGTACGCCTAGACTGTCGTCTCCCATGTGTGCAAAGGCATTTCCTCGGGGAAGTCTGTGAGGATTAAAAAATATCAGATCCCCTCAATCAAAGCTTTATATGTGGATCACATTAGTCAGTGTCACTGCCTGAGGAGGTACCATGAAAGACAAACAATGAAAGCTATCAAGCGCCGCGTTTAAGCGCCGTTCAAAGTGTTTCGCAGGCGCGCAAGTTGCCGAAGCGTATTTGGGTTTACTTGGCGACACCTTCACGCTGGCAGTGTTTCGCCAGATTTCTACTACCGTCTTCCTGCCATCTCACTAAGTGCCTGACTCTGGTGTCTATCGAATGACTGTCAAACTATTGCACATGAACTTGTCTGAGTCGTACACACTGTCGTGACTCGTCGACGTTTCCCAAAATACTATTAGGTTCAATTAACTTCTTCAATTCTAATAGAAAGGTCCTGGTATTGTTCCGAAAACTTAGTAGCTGGCTCACTCGGGGTCTATTGACCTGAACCCTCTAGAATCGCTATCAAGTCTCGTGATTCGCTATCTCGGGGATGGGACTGAACGAAAGGTGCAAATGCCTATTCTGCTTGGAGACCCATCTAATTTCAAATTTGTATTCAAATGCTCCAATCCTAGTAGGGACAATGTCCCCCACGCTGTCTACTTCTTGGAGGGTTTCTTTCCGATTGCACGTACTTATCATCGACGTCTTAGCTGACTTGTGAAAATCTAATGGCAATTGCTTCTTTTCACTATATGGTTGTCTGTAGATGATTTCTCAGGTTATCCGGCCACTCATCCTTTATGATTATACCAACTAGGACTCTAGATTGACTCTATCAGACTGAGCGCTCGCATTGCAAAGGACATCATGAACTAGCAATGAACTATTGGGTTTTGTGAGCCAGCGAACCAGTAATCTCACTGCTCATAGCTTAGTTCTTACTCTGCACTTGTGATTATATGTCCTCCTAAAACCCGTAGAGACTTGGCGATTCTATTCACACGTTTATATATGCAAGTTTGGAATCGTCTTTAAAGTGCGTAGCTCCTTATCTTTACTCTCATTGTATACGACCGTCGTGCATGATGTCTAACCTAGACGCGAAGGACGATCTTGCTGATCATGAAAAACAAGGAGAATTAGTCATAACAATAACCGTAAGGCCATCGAAATGGAAACGATGGACGCAATGGCTCAGCACATCGGGCGTTGAGATGCGGGGTAAGCTCTGTTATTTTCTTTCGCCCATTTAAATCTAATAGATTTGACTTTCTAGGTATTCATCCAGTGCCTCTCGAAGAACGCGATGATGTTCAATACAGCAAAATCTGTTACGTTTTTCTATCATCAAATATGAACATATTAGCGTGCGTAACTTCAATGACTGCCAGTCTTATTGCATTCAAAATATACTCGGTTTAAGATTTTCCATTGGAACTATAGGACCAGTGGCGTTTGGGCTCAGTGTCCGTGATTCGTGCCTTGTAATCATTGGTTTCAACCTTATTTGTGCCATCTTCCCGGCGTACTTGTACGTTGATCAGTTTCTGCTGTCTATCGTAGATATTGTACTGACATATCTACAGTTCAACATGGGGCCCAAGGCTAGGCATGCGGCAAATGATCCTGGCGCGCTATACATTTGGGTAAGTATTGTATAAGCCCTCCTCCTTGCGCACTCGCCTCACAGTTGTCTGCTGAAGCTATTATGGCGTCATTCTTCCTTGCATCTTGAACCTTGCGAGCGTAATAGGCTTTTCAGTGTCAAATTGCATCCTTGGAGGTCAAGCATTGGCCAGCGTAACGAATGGCCAGCTAAGCTGGACGTGAATCTACTTGACTGATGCAGAGAACATTAGTGTTGACATAACCTTTAATCCAGCGTCGGGATTGTGATATTCACCCTCATTTCAGTCCTGGTTTCGTTCTGTGGCTACAAGTTTCTAAACTGGTATCCGTTGTATTCTTTTATGGATGATAAAGAAAGCTGAATACTGATTTCTTCCTACAGGTATGAACGAATTGCTTGGATCCCTGTTCTGATTACATTTATCATTGTCGTTGGTGTCGGAGGGAAACACTTGGATAACTTACCGCCTGCGGTACCTCCCACCGCTAGATCCATCTTGGGATTTGCGGGAACTCAAGCAGGTTATATGATTACCTGGTCGGGGTTCGCGGCGGACTATGCAATTTATTTGCAGCCAAAGGCTGCAAGGTAATTATTCGTTATTGACTCGGAGGGAAGGCACCAGCTTATACATTCAATGTAGCTGGAAGGTATTCTGGTTTTCTTACACTGGTCTTTTTGTGCCCACGGTAAGTTGTTCTGCCTGTATTAGATGTCGATCAATAGATCCTAATAATTTTGTACCTTGAAGGCACTTCTCGCATGCGTCGGTGCCGCGTTCTCTGGTGCCGCATCATCGGTTCCTCTCTGGAATGATAACTATGCAGGGGGAAATGTCGGCGGTCTTCTCGAGGCAGTTCTCCAGCCCGTTGGAGGCTTCGGTAAATTTCTGACGGTGCTGTTGAGTCTTTCAGTGGCCGCGAACCTAGTCTCCATCTTTTATTCCGCGTCGTTCAATTTCCAAGTCTTCATTCCTCAGCTTGTCATTGTCCCGCGATACGTCTTTACCGTCGTTACTGCAGCTGTGTACGTTAGCTCTCTTTCATTGCGCACCGTGTTGCTAACATCTTTCAACTTAGTGTGCTGCCCATCTCAATTGTGGGCGCACACAGATTCTACGCTGCGATCACAAATTTCCTGAGCTTAATCGGATATTGGTGCTCGGCATTCATTGCTATGCTCATGATAGAGCACCTGTATTTCCGATCCAATAATTTCGGTAACTACGACCTCGAAGCATGGAAGCACCCCAAACGCTTGCCCCCTGGCTTCGCTGCAATAGGGTCGGGCCTCTTATCGTTCGCTCTTGTTATTCCATGTGTTGATCAAGTGTGGTTTACTGGGCCAATTGCGAGGACGACAGGGGATCTTGGTTTCGAGGTTGCATTTCTTTTGAACTTCATTACTTATCCACCTTTGCGGTGGTTGGAGATCAAGTATATAGGACACCTCTAATATTCGTGTTGTCTTTCATGGGTGCACGCATATATGTGGTATTCTCGAACCAAACTTGAATCCCTAGCATAAACCCTCTACATGTCCATCGCGCTCATCTTGTAGACCCTAAGTTCTCGTCGCCCACGTGTACTGATTGCCGCAAGCCATGTGATAAATCCGAAAAGACTTGAATTGAAGTTTGCTTTCAGATTTCTACTGTTATTCTACTGCTTACATATATCTCTTGCCAGGCGGACGATGGTTACTGCTCACTTCTCCAAACTTGGCTGCGTCTATGTTTACGATCTTGATAAGTCTATACCCGATGAAACCCACTTTATCGATCTCGAAGACCGTAGTCCTCAGCGAAGTTGGGAAGTGGAGGCATATGTAAACCCAGCGGCATCTTCTCTAGAATTCGACCTTTGCATCAGGGCTTTTAATTTCATCGGAAGGAACGACAACGGTGATTTGAACGTTCCTGCCACAAACTTGCATATTTTTCGTTTGACCTTGTGTGGGCGAAGCGATACAACTCTCCAGGCGCACAAGCTCGAAACAATCTGTGTTGGCGTACCACAGCTAACTCTCCGGAAAGCGTTTGGGGGCCATTATGTGGCCAGACTCATATGGGACTCTAAGACAGATATATTTTGTCTTGAAGTCTGCAATCGGTTTCTTTCAGATGCTTCTGCCCACTGTAAGTCATAGATCTTCTTTCGCGACTTTGCTGTACGTCTTTCAATTTCACGGCCACTTTGCTCGACCTAATGTATCGCAGTGTTGATTTACACTATTTCCTAGTGGCAAGCTTATCACCCTCAACGGTCTTGATATTGCCGTCTATGATATCACGGAGCTGCATACAATACCCCCAGGCAAGATCGATAAACAAGCTACCCTTCCACCTCCGTATTGGAGCGATCAGACTCCCCACACACGTACAATAGGTATTTCGAAGTATTGTATCAACACGGTCTCAACGTTCCACATAATAACAAACTCCTATGGTACCAGCGTTTGGCTGAGCTTGGACTGCAACCTTCGCATTATTGCATAATTGGGCTCAACAAAATATTCGACAGTGGTTCTCACCCGCAACTTACAACTACAAATTTTATGTGGCCCAGAGACGAGGACAGACAAGACGGATCTGCGATTATACCATCCACCGTGCGCTCATTCACATGCCCTGTGTCGTATAAAGCCCTGCCCGGCAGACTCCAATTGTGCATATATGCATGGCCCTAACGTTCGGACTGTATTGGACTATGTGCTTTTTGATTGATTTCTCTCATAGTTCCCTGTTGGCAGATACTACTATTTTATGTAAGTGCACAGAAAAAAGATGAGACAGGCTGTGTTCAAATTTCACTGAAAAAATCGTTCATTGTTTACTGGGGTACATACTTAGTGTTCGAAATGAATTTAGCTGTTTAGCGTAGACAACTTAGTCCTGAAGTGCCAGTCCGGCGGGACCCCGTGATATGTAAGATGACAGTTTCAGTGCTTAAAGCTTTGGGCCGATGAGCTTTGAGTTTATGTAAGTTTCAAGCTTTTTTTAGCAACTTGAACTTCATTAGCTTGGACGCTGTACTACCCTTTCCCTGATTCCATATCATCTACTCTTTACATAGCTTGGTTACCAGGAAATGTCGAACAGAGACCTTTTAGCTGCCCTTCAGTTGTCCAAAGATTGTGACGATGAGGTACGTTTAAATGCCTGTTTGTCGAAAAAGAATGGACTTCAATACGCCGCTTCATAGGAAATCACATCAACCATTGTCAGTCTACTGATATCGGCCGTTCATGATGCCAGTCCCTCAAAAAGCCTTGCGGATATCCATCGCATAATCACTAATCATGGAGGAACATCATATCTGGTAGATTAGAAACTTGAGTATCTGGCGAATGTCGTCGTGTGCTTACACTTTTTCAGGACCCATTGAATACAATACCCATTTTACTCCCCTACGACGATCAAACAGCTCGGGACATCATTGCGATTATTGGAGAATGCGGGTCTGCGAAAGAGGTGATAATGGCGGTTCAAGAAGCAGCTGAACGTTTGCAGCGCATCCTGGAAGCCGATGGCGACGAGGACGCCAACGAGAGCAACGAGTCCAAAATCGCGCCAGAAGGAACTCGAAAGCATAATACTTCTATCGACCAGCTTATAATGCTGATGGATCTTTATGCATCTGGTGAGCCTGACGGGCTTATTGTAACCTGCGTTTTCATTTGTTCAAATCCAGCGATCCCAAAGATAAAACTTCGTCAAAAGTCAGCAGCAGATACTCTGCACCCCATATTGGATGAATTACAGAAGCTTCTTGCAATAATTACCTCAACCTCATCTAAGAACGAAAGCCTCAATATCCTTTCTAGCATATCGAAACTATCTTCGAACGTTCTTCGATGGATGACATCTAATACGCTTTCTGAAGAAGACAGTAAAGCATGCAAAGTACGAATCGAAAATTTTCTCATGGTCATTACTTAGCATGTCGCTTTAGGCTCTTTTGAGGGACACTCTTTCCCAATCCCTGCTTTTATGCAATCGGGGAATCAACACTCTCATCGCACAGCATGCCTTAGAGAAATATTACCCTCGTTTCGCTTTACGATCTCGAACACAACCTGTCACCTCAGCTGGGCAGACGGAGATAATGGAATTTCTGGTATTTTTATCCTCCATGTCCTTGATTCCTCGACTCAACTTTTTCAGGACACATATATGGCTCTTGACTTCCGATTTGACGATTTTAATCAACAATCGTCATTTGTTCATCTAGCGTTCTATGCATACCGCTTGCCTGAGGAAGTTAACTATGATCGATTGCTGTCATTTATTCTCCCTGCATTGATGTCTTCAATCCAGACAAACACATTCCTAGACGAGTCACTGGCTATCCTAATACAATCTCTGCATGGACGGAACCTGACGAAAACTCTGACTTATCTACCACAGGCTGTATCTTTGCCTCTATGTAATCTCCTCCCCTCCCTGGCAAGTGCTCACCCCGATCCTGTCGTACGCCATCAGGCCTTCCGTGTTCTCTCCCTTCTTCTCTCGACGTCAGAGTCTCAACTACGATTTCAGCATCTCCTCGAATGCACGCGCGATTCAGAATTTCCACAAATGCGTGTGGCTGCAGTGGGCTTGGTGAAAGACGCATTACTCCAGTCTTTGTCAAGTCCAAGCGTGAAGGATGACCCCTTTTGTAGTCCATTATTCTTGCGGAGTTTCGGGCCCATACTCTTTCGACCAGATCCACCAGATTTGTTCTCGACTACCTTGCGGATGAGTGACTTCCAGGATACGCCCGAGCCGGGGAGACTGGTTGAGATTCTATCTCTTTATTATGTTCTCCTCCATAGGGATCGGAAAAGCCTTGTAAGTGACTCGTTAGGTAGATCATACTCGGCCAACTAACAATCACTTTTCAAAAATTTTAGACCGGGATCCGTGACAGAGATGTGATTAAATCAGTAGAACAAAACCTGTTAACGCCTTTGCGAAGCTGCATTGAGCGTTGGATGAGTGATCCTGCGGTATCAGATAGTAAGTCTCTTTCAGTACTGCCAAACCTTACTTACAAGCTGTTCCAGATTACCTCCAAAACATTACACCTATCGTTTCTCTGAAAATTGGCCTAGAGAGAGTCGACACCGCTATCGTAGCCATCTCAACATGAGTTCAAATCACAAATTATAGAAATGTCGGGACAACCTGTTGTGCTCCGCTAAGCGGAATCGAAGAAAAATTTCTCGACTGCTTCAATCCTCGTAAAATTTGCGCACTCGATAGCGATTCGACTGCAACAAACACAAACTTGGGACGCCCAAGTCAGTCCCAATGAAGTTGCGATTCCCCTTAAGGCCTTATATATGTCGAGTACACAAATGACGGAATACGACGGTCCGTCTCACTTCCGCGCCGAAAGGCCGGCAATCAATCTCAATCTTTTTTTGGCTTGGACAAGAGTCAGAGACTCAGAGATGATAATTTATCTTCACCGTGTACCTTGGGACTCGGTAAAAGGCGAGAAACGTCCAATTCTGCGGAACTACATGAAGCATTTGTGAAGCATACTCCCTCTTTGTTTACACTGCCATCAAATGTCCTCCAACTTCCCTAAAAGTCCGTCTCTGAACCATGACAAGGAGAAGGTCATGATCTGGGAGCAGGAGCATGATACCTCGTCGAAGCACTGGTTTGTGCGCAAACTGTTGACGTTGGGTGTTGAGGAGAGAGGTATGTTCATCTGAAATTTTTATCGACAATTTCAAAGAGCTTTGCTCTTCAGGAATATCCCCTGTGCCTCTGGACGAACGGGTCAAACACCCGTACAGTAAAATGTTCTTCGTCTGGTTCTCTATGAACTTCAACATCCTCTCGTACGTTGTCTATCAGCGTGTCATCACAGTATCCAGTTGACTGTACACAAGGTTCTCTGCTGGAACTCTAGGACCTGTCATCTTCGGTCTGGGGCTTAGGGATACATGTCTTACGATCTTGTTCTTCAATCTGCTGTGTTGCGCCTTCCCTGCTTACATGTAAGGACTCGTATCCCTCTTTTTTGTTGCTATCTCATCAACGACGTTATCTTCTCCTTCAGTGGGACATGGGGTCCCAAATTAGGGATGCGCCAGATGATAATCTCTCGCTATTCATTTGGGTGCGTTATTTTTACTTCGTGTAATATGACCTTATTCACATCTTTTCAGCTACTACGGAGTCATAATACCATGTATCATGAATCTCATCGGAATGATCGGGTTCTCGATTCTGAACAGCATATTGGGGGGCCAAACGTTAGCGAGCGTTTCAAGTCATAACTTGAGTTGGACGTGAGTCCTAGTCCCGAAATATCCGAAATACTGCTTCAGCTATTTGCATTCAGAGTGGGAATCGTCGTCATCGCTGTGATATCCCTGCTCGTTTCATTTTGCGGTATTACAATCTTGAACTGGTACGTCGACCATTTTGTTGCGGAGTCATTTAGTTAATTCGTTACAATTTACAGGTATGAACGCGTGGCATGGATACCTGTCCTCATAACTTGCGTTATCGTACTAGGGGTTGGGGGGAAGCATCTATCGAACCCACCACCCATGGAATCCGCCACTGCGTCTACTATTTTATCATTTGCGTCAACTTTGGCCGGTTTTTCCATCACATATTCTAGCCTTGCTTGCGATTTCTCAAGCTACTTCCACCCAACGGTATCCAAGTAAGATTGTAAATGTCAAAATCGAGCGCTAGCTGACCGAAACATTTCCTAGCTGGAAAATGTTTTTCTCAGCATATCTCGGATTTTTGATCCCAATTGTGGGTCCATAACAGTTGAACCTGGAGCAGTCAGTAATAACCTCGGCCCTCAATTTTATTTTAGGTCACTCTCCAATGCCTCGGGGCTGCGGTTGTAATCGCTGCACCTTCCGTACCAGAATGGGATTTAGGTTACTCAGGCGGAAATGTTGGAGGCCTGCTCGAGGCTACGCTCCACCCAGTTGGAGGTTTCGGAAAATTTCTGACCGTCATGTTATCCCTGTCTGTAGCAGCCAACATTGCTGCTACAATGTACTCGATATCCATCAACATGCAGGTTTTTATTCCTGCCCTCATTACCATCCCGCGATACTTTTTTTCGATAGTCGCGACTGCTATGTGAGTTTCTTTTCTTTGTTACCGAGGTTGGAAGCTTACCGCACGCCTCTAGCGTTGTCCCATTATCGATTGTCGGCGCTCATAGGTTTTACGACGCTCTCGTCAACTTCCTCGGAATAATCGGCTACTGGGCGTCGGCCTACATAGCTATCGTCTGTATAGAACATCTATTCTTCCGAAAGAACGACCCCTCGCTCTACAAGTACGACGCTTGGAACATTCCTAGCCGTCTTCCCATCGGTATAGCGGCGGTCGTTTCCGGGGTAGCTTGTTTCGGACTTGTTATCCCGTCGATGGGTCAAGTTTGGTTCGTCGGCCCAATAGCACGGACAACAGGGGATATTGGCTTTGAAGTGGCATTTGCTCTCAGCGCTGTACTTTATTTCCCGCTAAGATACCTAGAGATTAGATGGAGGGGCTTTGTATAGTGCCACCAAAATGCCGGATCTATGTATTGCTCATTTACAAGCTATTTACTGTATCCTTTTCATTCTTTTCAGCTCCTATTGTATATACCTCGTATATACCTAAATCACGTCAATTGTAAGTAGTTCAAAATAGCTGAAAATTTATACAAAGTTAATGAGTTTTCCCCTAAGTCTTTTATAATTTTCATTCATCCTCGAGAAGCATGCAGTACGCTATCGTTAAGCTATGGGCTCCTAAAGACACCTGGGCGCTTAATTTCGGTTCACAGCTTCAGAAACTATGCAGTACGTCGGATACAGCCGGGATGCAACATGTACAAGCAATGCTCGACCACGTGACTATTCACTATATAACCAACGATTTTTCGTTTTCGTTCCTCACTCATTTCCTGGATTCGCATTTATTGTCCCCGTGCATAATCACCCTTCTTCATGCAGGAGTCTACAGCGTATTCTAGATTGATTGTATCTCAGCTGGAGCGCGCTCAGCCTTGACGGTAGTTGGCAGAAATGTCGACGTGAGGTCGTGTTCCTTACCAGAGATTCTACATCCACTTCCATATCCAGTTCGTCCGCTACCTTCCTTTTTCCTGTGGTATTGTTAAGTTAGTTATGTAGACAAGAATAATTAAAAAAAACATTTCAATTATATTTCTGAGAAGTGTGATTCCAAAGACGACTTTTTTGAGCGATGAACAAGTGCAGAAGTTCCTACACTGATTACAGGCATTGCGCTCTGCCGCGTTTTCGCTTTCACTTTTTTTATCAAATCAATGATTTGTTGTGCCGCTCTTTCGTACTGTGTGTTGCATGGAGTAGCTGGAAAAGGACCTCCTTGGCCATCTTCACTATTGGAATTTCTCAGAAATAACTTTGGATTCCCGGCTACGAACCAACTTACTTTTCGTTATTCTTAGGCAAAGCTATCTCTGGGACGACTACAGCGTGTTCCTGACGGGCCGTTTATAAGATGCTGCTTGCATGAAAGAGATACCAAGGTAAGCACACCGTTTTCTGTTCGATTGCTCTGCGCCGCTAACCTTCACCGATTTAGTTTGGCATAGGAACTCATGCACTGTTCTCTCAAGCCTCTTGCGCCAAGAACAACCCTCGAATATGGAATTTTTTGTCGATTTCTGGAAACCGTTGTAAGAAGTGCCAACCCGCAACACGGTGCAACTTCACGACCTGTAGTCGGACGAGCCTCGTATACTCATACACACCATTTTCACCGATTGTATGGTTGCCGCAGATTCGCAAATACTCCCTCTTTATCCAAAGCACATGTTTCACACCCCGAAGTGCCCCCTCTCAATCATTCTGATACTGCTTTCTAGATATCTGATAATAGGTGGTGACTCGCTTTCAATACCACTCTGACTCGCTTATAAGCGTTGTCAAATTCATCCACTGTGTGCAAGTCCTTTTCGGAAGTTTTTGTCAATATATTGCAATACATGGTTAGTGAGCTTTGTTAAAACATTTGTTCGCAAAATTTCTCACTAGAATATGTATATAAGGATTTGCAAATCAAGAATCCGAACTACTTTGTACGATTCTTGATCCTCCAAAGTCCACGGCGGATAAGTTTGTTAATCGTCAATCTCATCGCAATACATGATTGAATCATCTTGCCCGTCGTACCCGTCGTACCCGACCGAGGATTAAATTAACCCGTCATGACGCGCGGCGCTCCAGAGGTGCACACCTTAAGATGGGCACGACAAACTCGGAGTGGCATCCCCCGGCCCCAGATGGCGAATATGTGCATCCGAAAAGCGA